>JARHVA010000494.1:1622500-1652500 GCA_037957365.1 Torreya grandis
AAGGTACAATCTAACTCCCTTTAATGGAATGGAAGACAATGATGAGCATAAGAGCCTTATTTCATATGTGTTAAAAAACTTTTTTTTAAAATTAAGATATAGGAGAACCTCTCTTGCATACAATAGAGGTAAAGGGGGTTGAAGATTTATTTTTTCTATTTTAGATTAATATCAAACCATCAATGTTTTTATCAGTACAAGTATGTAGAATAGTGTAAAAGGAGGTGTTAAAAATTGAAAGAGGATGTCATTCAAAGCTCATAATGTGCCATAATGGAGATAAATTTATGATAATTTGGTGGAAAATGAAAGGTTTTGGTATAACAAGTCGATAGAAAATGTAGAAATACATCACATGGTGGAAAGGAGTGCTATGGATTTATACCTCAAGAGGAAAAGATTGTTATACTTTTTATCAATATAATTCAACACTATGATAACAAAATATTACCCTATGTTTTTAACAAGAGCCTCCAAAAAATAAATTGATCGTACATCACCAAAAAACATCCATATTATTTGCATGTTTTCATGTCCCATTAGTAATATAAATATGACTTGAACTTGTCATTATCATTTCAACAAGCCCTTAGAAAGAGAAAAAGTAATTCAGGGATGAGATTAAATATTTATCTATCACTTGAAAAAGCTACCATTCTGCATTACATGTGTTTTTACCTATGGTAGTTATATTGGTGAGGCGATGGTCTATAAACATTGGATTTATCAGTTTGAGCATTTTTAACCAAGAAAAAGAATCCAAAGATCTCTCCATGGAACTACCATAAAAATTATGGGAAAGATTCATAGCTTAAATATTTTAGTTAGAGACGAATTTTCAATAGACTTTGGGTGTTTGGATACGAAGTTTAAAGAAAAAAAGAATTTTACTCATTCAAAAAAAGGGAGTAATGGATATTTTGAATGAATTTGGCAGAATGGATACCCCTTAGTCATTGGCACTAAACCAAAAAAGCATTGTATACACATAATCCATGTAAAAGTAAGATTTCAATCCAAAAAAGGGGGGGCAGGGGGAGTAATCTGTGTCATTATTTTCTTATATTTTGATCACATAGATAACGAGTGAGTTCATTGATGTGTAATATATGTATGTTTTGGATAAAGATTTGATAGAGTGTGTTTTTATTTACATTTTTTGAAAATTACATGAATTCTATAAACCTATTTATATTCTATCATACTCAGAATGCTATAAACCTATTTATATTCTATCTCTACAAGTTTTGTGCATGTGCCTTATTTCCAGCTACCTGGACACATGCATCCCAATCTGACATCTATGTCGATGTAAATGTCCTATCCTGAAGCAAATTTCTAGTGCCATAAAATTCATCTAATTTCAAAATGAAATGTATGTATATGGTTGGCCTAAGTTCTTTAACATGAGATATTCTCTAAAATAATTGATATGTATATGTAGGATCAACCCTCATTAATTATTCACCCAACACATACCTAGAACAAATGAAACAACTCATAAGTCAACATACTAAAAGCATTCAATCAAGAATTCAAGTGAGCAAAGATTCCCTATTTTTTGTATCTCCATTTCAATCATAGGTAAAACACTTCTACATGTCTAAAGTACTGAAGGAGTAATTTCAGAGCCATATTTTATAGGTTACAAGCTAGGTCACTATTATACTTATCACATAATGCATCATTATATAAAAACAATATCACACATATGGGATAACTAAATGAGTTTTAGGTCTTCTTTGGACTAGTGGATATGTAGGTGACACCCACTGATAGAGGGTTTTTTGGGGTTAACTCAACATCGTGATCCCATTAACCCATTTTTCCATTATCATTATGAAGATGAAGAACTATGGTTTTTATATTTGATAAGGAGTGACCACCCATGATTTAGATCTAAACACACCAGAGTGAAGGTGATATAAAACTCAGAACATTCTTGGTGGTTGCATCCAGATCCAATAGGTATTCCATACTGGATACCTTCATCCAGGTTAGATATAATCAATGATGTAACTGTTCGAGGTTGACACAAGTGTTTGAGGTCACAAAAGTTCTTAATATATAATTTGATGATAGTCCTTGAATCTAATTCTCATCTGATTCCTACTTATTCTAGATCAAGATTTGTATTAACATTAGAACCAACTAAGTATCTTATCTTTATTATCATTTTAATATCTACCATAGTTATACTTCCTATTTTTAGTATATCTCAATATATAAATTTATAATATTATTTATCTGAGTTTGAAAATTAATTGACCTACTATAGAGATAGTTTATCATAGTTGTGCCCTATGTTGTCGTTATCCCCTTTAACCCTAGATTTTTTAATATAAATTTAGGGTTAAATATTTGGTGAACCCAACGTGATTTTTTTGGCCTTTTTATTATTTATAATAGATGAATTTTCCAATTTTTTATATATTTTTAATAACTATGTTGATATATAGAAAAACATATTTTGTTTGCCAAAATTTTGTACAAATTTGATGAATTTGGCATTTTACTATTTCTAGTAAATTTAGACCTAAAGGTCATACATTGTACTTTTGTTTCCTTATTTTTATGGGTTCATCTAATTTATTATTTTTCCTAAACAATCTATTTCATATTAAAAAAATTCTAATCCAATCACTTTATATACTTTTCTCTTCATTAGGCACATTGTGGTGACCCCAACATTTGGTCTCAAAACTCTAGTTGAACCAGGGTTTCTTGATTTACTATTTTCAAAATCCTTATTTCAAAATGTTCAAAATTTAGAAATCATAATTTTCCCTTTTATAAAAACATGTTTAATATAGATATATATCTTATCTGCTTAATTTTATAGTACATCATGGTAGTAATTACTTGTTATGTTTCATGTATGATGAAATCGATTAAAATGAGCAACCAACTTGATCAATATAATGAGATGGTTTCAAAATAAACTTAGAATTTAATCCCTCTTTACAACTTTTAGTACAGTAGCATTGATCCTATTCATTCTAACCCTAAGGAGGATGATATCTACCATCTTTATAACCAATTTTATGTTATCACTACTTCAATGGGTAAGGTAGATGGTGTATGTATGCATGTTAAATCCAAGGAACCTAGGGTTTGTGATTATGAATCCTTAAAATGTCAAATCATCCTTATGATGAATTCAATATAAGAGTGGTAAAATAATTTTAGTTCAAATATGACATTGTTGAAAGATTATATTAGATACATATAAAATCCAAAACATGGTAGTGTTAATCATGTGTTTGTATCCTCATCTACCAATGTTTTACCAAACAAGGTTTCACATCCAAATGAAAATCAACATTAAAATACATCTAAAACAAGTGATTTAAAAGGATATTAAGAGTCCAAGTGAAATCCTAAAAAAACTTATTCCAGATAAAGTGATCAAATTACCTCCTCCGCATCCTATTAGGAAGTCCAAATACTATTGTGCATATCACAGAATGCATGGTCACCATACAAATTATTGTTTTACATTTAAAAAAAATACAAAGTTACAAAAGTAGTGGTGATCATATCATTCATACATCAACTAAGAACACCACTCACATTATGAGTACATCTCCTTTACCACAAATACAAAAATAAAAAATGTGGTTACCAAAGAAAATTTTAGAGCAAAAATGAGTTACAATATCAAATTTTGAACAAGAAAAAGATCAAAAAGACAAATTAGATCACAAAAAGGATACAAGTTTACCTCTCAATAATGATACTCAGTTTTCCAAATAGTATGGCTTTGGAAAGAAATATTTATAAAATTTTGGTTATCATGGCCAAGCATTGGGAAAACATCCCCAAGGCATCACTCATACTATTTCCATAGATGATAAGAATGACCTTCAAGACTTGGGCTATATAGGTAATACTAATGCAAATCATTCAAAGATAAATTTGGCTAATGTAAAAGATCAATAATGTAAAAATGAGAACAAGTCAAAGCATAAATCACAAATAGAAAAGATACCATCACAAAAAGAGTAATGGGCACATCAAATAATTAAACAAGGATTTATAACAAAATAAGTCAAAAATAAAAAGATATTTGAAAAATCTAAGCTTCCAAATCGGTTATAATGGAGGAAACTACAAGCCTTTCTTCAAATGAACGAATATAATGAGAAAAATGACTAAATGTTGTGATGCAATTATTGATTAACAGTACGGTATAAATACATTTAAATATTTCATTATAGTAAAACCATAATCCCTTAACCTTTTTCCATGACTGCACCTAACCTACCACCTAATCATTTAACTAGTGCCATATAACTAATCACCGAACTGTTAAGCTAAATACACTAATAAACTAAACAATGTAATGTATCTAGTTTTTCTAACATTCCCCCCTTTATTACATTATTTCTAAAAACATAATTTTTTTAATAGGGATCCCCCCTTTATTACAAACACTGTAAAAATATTTACACTCTCCATGTAGCCTGCTCACTTTCTGAGGTGACATGCCATCTTTGTGGCTTCAAGTTCTTGGTGACACCTTGGTTTTCCTTCTAGGATTACAAAAAAGTTGGAAGTGTCAGGAACACTTCTCTATGCTAACCACAAACTTGGAGGGTTGCAAGAGGTTTCTACTACACTTCGGTGGTTTCTCAGATTACCAAAAACCATTTTCCAAGAACCAAGCGCTACTTTAGTGCTTTTTCTCCTCGCAACATTCTTTTTCAAGAGGTACCAAAATGGAAAATAGTGCTCAGTACTTTATTGAAAAATAAACTACAAAACATAAAACAAACACACCAAAATTTATCACCATAGCAATGGTACGACCCCATTATAGGTGACTCATGAGAGGATGTCAGTTGTCCTCTAGTCTCCGTGTATCCTCCAACCTATAGTAAATGAAGCTGTTTCACTCAAGTGATGTCTCAATGAAGCTCATATGCATGTCATTTATGATGACAAAACTCCTCCACTAACACATATGACTTAGGATGTCAAGTTCGACTAAAAGGATATGTCCTCTAAAACTCATCTTTTCTTTATTCATGCTAGCCTTCATTTTTCATAGATCTTCCATATTTAAGTGCTTTAAGTGATTCTTACAAATCTACCACCACCACCATGAACTTGAGAATGATTCCTTCTACTAGTGATAGGTATGGTTTTGCTTTAGATTTTATTCTTGCTATGAAATCTTCTATATATAGTACAGGATTAGCATCAATTTTCTTCAATAGCTCTTTTACAACAGATGATGATTGCAGAGAAGAATTTAAAATATGAAGAGAAAATGATTTAAATGAAGCTTTCTACTTCTTTTGTATGTTGCATGACTCTCCATGTTAGCTACAGGTGTTGCTTCATTTTCTTCTTCGGCTTCACCTTCCACTTGAACTTGGCTATGCAGGTTCTATTAGCTTTGATTCACACTTTCATCTTGGGTATAGATCATGATTTTCCAAATTTATATAGCCAAACCACTCTATCGCTAATTGAGCTGGCACAATTAATAGAATAGCAGTAATCAATTCTTTATTCATTCACAGGGACACGAATTTGTATGAAATCCCCTTACAAATTTCTTACATATCCATTAGGGGAATGATATGACACCGCTCTAATACCAATGAAGGAATATAATGAGTAGAATGACTAAATGCTCCAATGTAATTATTGATTAATAACAGGGTATAAATACATTGAAATATTTGGTTACAAAAAAAACCATAATCCCTTAACTGTTTGCCATGACTGTAACTAACCTACCAGCTAATCATCTAACTAGCACCATATAACTAATCACCAAATTATTAAGCTAAATAAACTAAAAAACTAAAAAATGTAATATATCTAGTTTTTCCAACATGGGCTATATAGTTAATACTAATGCAAATCATTCAAAGACAAATTTGGCAAATGTAAATGATTAATAATGTAAAAATGAGAACAAGTCAAAGCATAAATCACAAATAGAAAAGATACCATCACAAAAAGAGTAATGGGCACATCAAATATTTAAACCAAGAATTATAACAAAATAATTCAAAAATAAAGAGATAATTGAAAAACCTAAGCTTCCAAATTGGTTATAATGGAGGAAACTACAAGCATTTCTTCAAATCAATCCAAAGTCACTGCTTATATAGATGCTAAACATTCATCAGATGAATATTTCAACAAACTATGTTCT
The DNA here is from genome assembly GCA_037957365.1 of Torreya grandis. Lineage (NCBI taxonomy): Eukaryota > Viridiplantae > Streptophyta > Pinopsida > Cupressales > Taxaceae > Torreya > Torreya grandis. The sequence continues at coordinate 1,628,676 of JARHVA010000494.1, forward strand.
GATCCACTTGGTAACCTATCACATAATCTATTCATAACTATAGGACCTAGTACCTATCGATTAAATCCATCACTACAAAATGTGAAACCAAAAAATGGAGATAAATACAAACCAAAGATACCAAGTATAAACTTTTCAAAAGAGCATGATACACATTCTACTTTTATTATGCACACATATGACACATTTAGTTAAAGAAATGATATTAATTTACCATTACTTTAAAATAATCATCCTCCTTTTTAAATCATTTGGTAGCTTATACAATCTCCAAATGTTCCAAAAAAAATAAAAAAAATAAAAACTTTAAAAATCTAAAAATAATTAAAGCATTCACATGTTCTAATAGATTCTTGGCATATATTTTGTTGGTTTTCTATTTGTAGATATCATATCATTTATTTATATATGCACGTGTATCACGCATCCTTTGTTTTTGATACATACTTACACAGATACATGATCTATGCATTTTTTGATGTTGGGTCTTCCCTCTAATCATGTCAAGTGGACATTGGGGGCATCAACGTCTTTGATCATAATACGTCTAAGTTATATTATTTTATTATCACTTTACATTATCATGTGTGAGCTTATGTACTTACACATGCCTTCATCCATGCTTATATATTTCATAGTGTACTTGATATGCTATGTACTTAATGTATTCTACTAACACATATGATCAATGGGCTTGTATGGTATGCTTAATTTTTTTTGTCCATGCTTTCATTTTTTCACTTCCTAGATTGTGTTCCTAGCTTGCTATTTTCATGCATATTTTTACTTGTTTGAGAATTTAAATATGATATATTGATTGTGGGTCCCATGCTTATGTTTTAATATTGTGACATTTTCATATGTAATTACTTGTCGTATAGACATTTGAATATGTCATTTATTTCTTTGTGGACATTTTGAATAAGTCATGTCCATTCAATTGTGATGCATTTGAACATGGCCCTTATTTGAGGTCTTCTTACATAATTATCTTTTGATTTGATTTTGAGTGTTCTTGTGTGTGTGCTTGAATATTTGTTGATCTAGTATTATTACTCTCTATATGTTTATAAGTTTTATATCATGCATCTTAGGACTTGATGTGATCACATACTATGTACCTCAATGATATATTTAACTAGACATGTTCTTTATATATGATACATGGTAACTTCATAGTTTACACAATTATATTACCCTTTTGAGGTAATGTAATTAAAAATTAATACTTTCCCTCACCTCAAAATAGGAGCCATATTAGTGGTGTAATGCCATAGAGTCATGGCTTTCACATTCTTCATAGATTTATATTGTGGTATGAGCATGTTTTGGAAACATGTTCTTCACACTCATACCAATTCATGGATTCAAATTATAGTGGAGGCATGTCATGGAAAAATTTTCTACACATTTACACTACTTTTTAGTTTCATATCATAGTGGGGGCATGTTATGAAAAAATGCTCTTCACACTTACATGGTTTGCAAATTAGCTAAAATTTAAAGTTATATGATTTAGATACATAGTTGTGGAATAATTATATAAATTGGTACATTGTTACACCCAAGTATGAGAGATACATAGGGTACATATACTATACAAAGAGAACCTAAATTATAAAATCAAATGAACCTTGATATTTAAAATACTTCTATGAACTTAAGCTCATCAGCTTGGAGTGCATAGACTTCATTGAACCAATCTATTATAGTAGTTAATTTACTTTTGGTATGGTTGAGATGATTAAATCACTCAGTATTGCCAAGTTTATAGGTTGGAATTTATTATATCATCCAATTTCATTGTATTTATTGTGTGATTTGACCTAGTTCACTCACGCTCACTAGGTTATAAATATGATTAAGCTGCATAGATGACCTAGATAATCTCAACTATCGAGTGGAAAATCACTTTTTTCTCCAAGGTTAGGGGCATGTGTCTTCCATATATCTATATTTATGCACTTTACAAATTTATATATGTCCTAATCTCAACTTTATTGGTTCATAATGCTACATCTTTTCAAATCATATTGCTAAAAGGCAAGATAGTTGTATTGATACACGTATGTACTCCTAAACCTTGTCATTTCTATTCCAATAATTTCAATGATTTATATTTAAAATTATATGCACTAATTATATACTATATCATGCTCTTTTTTATAGATTAGTCACTAATAAAGCACTCAATATGGGCTCAAGCAAAGGTAAAGTGTGTTATACACATCTAGGTACGCATTTCTTTTCATTTAAACTAAACATTTACTTTCTAGATTAAATGGGGGGATGTAAACACCATTTTTGAATTATATAGCACTTTAGTATTATACACTTTGAAAAATACAAACCTTAGTTATTCCTCTCAGTTCTAGACCTTTTTTTGTTGCCAAAAGGCTTGCATACACTATCTTTCTATGCTTATTATTTATCTCTTAGTTTGACCAATGTTATTTTGATTACTCATACCTTATATCATACTCAAAATGATATAAACCTACTTATCTTCTATCTTTACATGTTATGAATTCATGCCTATTTTACAGTTGGCTAGACACTTTTATCCCACTCATATGCCTACATCGACACAAGTGTCATATCCTAACACAAGTGTCCACTGCCCTAAAATACATCCAATTTATAGATTAAACATATCTCTATGGTCATAATAAGTGATTTAATTTGATATATTCTTCAAAAGGATTGGTATTTGCATGATCAATCCCCACCTAGCACAGACCTAGTAAAAACTAAAAAACTCACAAGGCAACTTGCCAAAAGCATTCAAGTGAGAAAAACATCTCTATTTTTTCCTATTTTCATATCAGTCATAGGGAAAACACATATACAACCTTGAAATATTGAAGAAGCATTTCAAGATCCATATTTTCTAAATTACAAACTAAGTCATTATTATGCTTTCTATCACATATTTTTATGCACATGCAAGTCCACACATAGGGGAGACCTACATGAGTATGAGGTCTTCTTCAAATTATGGATGTAGGCAATACCCAATGACATAGGGTTCTTTTGGGTTAGCTCAACATTATGATCCCACTAACCCACTTTTTTCATAGTCACTATGAAGATGAAGAACTAGGGTCTTACTATTTGATAAGGATGAACAATTTATGAGTTTGATCTGAGCACACCAAATAGGAGGTGACATAGAACCTATAATATTTCATGTAGTCACATCTAGATTTAGCATGTATTCCATACTGGCTACCTACTCTCATGCTAGACATAAGTGATAACATTATTGTGTGGTGTTGATGCAAGAGTATGAGGTCATAGAAGTGTTTAATCCAAAAAATTATCACATTCCATGAATCTACTTCTAGTTTGATTCTTATCTATTCTAGATCCAAATCCATATAATCAACTAACCAACTAAGTATCTTATTTTCAATATCTAGCATAGCTTTACTTTCTATTTTTATTATATCTCAATATATAAATTTAGAATATTATTTATCTGAGTTTGTAAATTAATTAATCTAATATAGAGATGGTTTATCACCCTTATGCCTTAGGTTGCCTCCATCCCCTTTAACCCTATATTTCTTAATCCTTATTTTAAGGTTAAACATTGATCATGAATGACTTAGGGTAAAGCGAGGCATTTCTTACAATAAATACCTCTTCCATGACAAGCCCCACATGAAACTTTTTGTTGAGAGTTTGAGAATTGAACGTGTATCCATTGGTGATTGTAAATGTATAAGTACATCATGTAAACAACTGAAATAGACTTATGATAAAAATGACATCAAAAGAATCACAAACGAATCTTTGGTGCCATCCTACCAGTCTAAATGGTTTGTGCATAATAATACTATATTTTATTCTTCTAATAACTATAGTTTTATATATTATTTTTATTATACATTTATTTTTATTTATTATTTAAAATAAAAATCAATGTAAAATTTGTTATTTTATATTTATAATAATAAATTATATTTAATAATTTAAATTTTTCATTTTTTAAAATATTGTACCTACTTAAAACAAAAGTTGTTCTCTCTTTAAAACTAAAACTAAAATAAAAAATATCCCAAAAATCCAATACTAACTACTTTTTGAATGGTGTTTAATACTTGGTAGATTGAAAATAATATTAATATAATATAAAAGGATCTCACAAAATACATAATTGACAATGCGTCCATAGTCAGGGAATATTGAACAATTAGATGTTTTTGTAAACATTACACATTTAATCTGACAAAATTCATTTAAAGTGACACCTTCGATTGTTTATGCTCTTAAAATGAGGAATGCTTCTTAATCAAAAGACTCTTTAAATTATAATATAGATAATCTACTATGCATTTACCAAAATAAATAAAGGGGTTACGTAGTAGATAGTATCTATTTTTGTGTTGATAGTTATTTATATTTAAATATTTTTTTATAAATAAAAAAATTGTAGTAAATATTTTATATTAAATTATTTAAATTTAAATTATATAGAATTGAATTATTTAAATTTAATTTGTGTACATGTATTTAATAAATTATTTAATTTTAATAATAATTTGTAATCAATAAATAAATGAGCACAATCTCAATCTCATCCCTTTTTAATTATACAATTTCCCTAATTAAACAAACAATCGTTTACATCACATCTTTTTTTTTTTTTAAGATTTATAAAAACTTTCCATGAATATTAAGTAATATATAATACTTCACATTTATTAAATGAAATATACCCCACACACATTCTAAATGAAAATAGTTTAAAATATAATTCATAATACTTTATGCTCACACATCCTAAAACATTATATATAACTGAATAGATGGAAATTATAAAACAAAGATCTCAATTAAAAAGGCGTATGGTCCAAAGGAAGTTCAATTTAATGTGTAATAAATTATGGTCTAAAGGAAGTGCGGTTTGGTGTGTACGCAGATGATAGTTATAGCTCAGATTAAGCAAGGGATAAAGGGCTGTGCCTGGGGGTATTTAAAAAGGCATTAGGATACAGTTTCAAATCACAAAGGCTGATTTATATAATTCAAGGTTAATTTATAAAATTGAATTTTCGTGTGAATTCTTTTATATTAGAGAAATGAGAATGTCAATTAATAAAAGGATCAAATAACATGCAAACTTTGCCTTAGTGGAGTACTCGAAAACGCCAAAGAATTACCAATAAAGAACGATTGTACTGGGAATATACATTTCAAACAAATGTCACCGAACAATAATTTAATTAGCAACAATGACCATTGATGTGACAAGACGGACCATTGATGTGAGATTATTGTTGTTATGTGGTTATATTGTACTGAATTACTCTAGAGCATTTATGATCAAACAATATTTTGATTAATTATAAATAGTTATGTGGATAATTTGTAGTAGGGTATCGTACGTTTTTATGTGGATCAAATAAAATATAGGGAAAAAGTTGTAGTAGCGGTGCACCTATCAAAGATAAAACAAGTTTTTGTTCAAAATTGTTTTATTGATTAAACATATTAGTACACCAATAATGGTGCATGTAGTATCTAATATTTGTTCAACATTTACTGTATAAAATTAAAAGTAACCAATCACATTTTGACAATACTCAAGTGATGATACTTTAATGTACAATTATTGGTACTCCAAAAGTTAAGTTTTGTTCATAGGTTTAAAAAATGGATTTCATAACCTTTCATGATAAAATTGGTTATATCGTAAAATATATAATAAGTTAGACTTTGAAAATTTAATTATATGTAATTAAGATAGTATATTAAAATAGGTAAAAATTTTGGAGTCTACTATGATGTTATGGCACCTTAATTCGCTATCCAAAGTTAGGGTCTACCACTATTGGGACTTTTTCTATAGTGGGGTGTTTCGAATGTATATCGATCAACGAACATTACGGATCCAGGGTAATCCTCATCTCCCACTTCAAGAATGTGCTCCTCTATATCATTACTTTGGTTCATAGATCCGATATATTAGAAGTATTTACCACCCAACATTTAAAGGTAGAAGTCAAAACGGCTCCACTCTAGATCAGATTATATAATATCCCTCTAATTTTAAAATTAGAAGGGCATATTTCAATGTTGATCAATTAGGTTGGCTCTTTTGTGAAACTAGACAAGGGGTCTATAGGAAAAATATTAATGAGAGCATGTGCGATTGTTGATATCTCCAAGCCCCTTTGCCATTCTATTGGGATCTATTTGACTCATGGTTTATGGATCTAGTATCTCAATTTTGAGGGTCTTCTTCTCAAATGTTTCCATTGCAACCTCATTAGACATCATGTTGTAGTGTATTCCTCAAAAGACTTTCAGCGTTTAACATCTCATTATCAATTGGTTTAGAGAAAGAAAATCATGGCTTCATATCAACATTTTTTTATGGTGCAATGACATAATCTTCTATCACCTGCCAAAAGTTTCACCCCTACCCCCCACTCCCCCTCCTTAGGGATCCTCCCCCTGGGAGAGAGGGAAACCATAGGGTGGAATTGGGTCAAGTGAGCCTTTGAATCCTACTACACCATTGGTATCTACTTTCTCCCCTCCTCGTTCCTCTTTGGCACAACTAAAAGTGTTGATGGATTCCACGTTCAAAAACAAAGGGCACATGACGAAGGCAAAATGATTGAAATTTGATGTAGAATAAATAGTGAAGGATGGTACTCAATAGAAAATGGAAGGTCTTCTCTCCCAATGCAGAAGAATATTAATTCCGACCATTGGTTAATTTGTTGATCCATTGTCTTTTCACAGGAGTGAGAACCTAACTTATTAGTAGTTAGATGTTCGATTTTTGTTGGTTAAGATTAGATTTGTGAACGACTTCTTAACAATTGTAGATAATCCTTTTATTAACTGTAGGTTGTTTCGAAGCTAAAACCTGTTGTTCCCAAAATCAACTATGCTCATTTTTGGAACAACCCGTACGAAACTTGTTCGTTTCGTGTTTTCTCTCTAAGTTCATTTTTTAAGGCAAGTTTTTATTGTTTTCATGTTTGCTCTACTGGCCTCATTCGAAGTTCGTGACATTCCCTTAATTGCATTTTTCTAAAAACGTGAAAATCATTACAATCTCGATGCGACCAAAGGATAAAGTTTTCATTTCCCAGAGTCAGTGTTTCCTGGTGTTTCCATGCAAGGGCGGCATTTTTTGCCGCCACTACATTTGCTTTGCATCCTCCATGCAAAGGCGGCATTTTTCGCCGCTCTTGCATCCGTCATGCAAGAGCAGCAAAAATTGCCGCCCTTGCATATTTTGGTCTCTTCCATTCAAGAGCAGCAAATTTTACCGCCCATGCATCCCCGTTTCCTCTCCTCTAGGGGCAAGGGCAGTGATTTTTATTGCCCTTACACGTTCTTCTTCTTCAACATGTGTCGGCGGCGATTTTTGTCGTCGACATACTTTCTCCCTGATGTGCACAGGCGGCAATTTTTGACGCCTATGCACAAGAACTTCTCCAATATGCAAGGGTGACAATTTTTGCCACCCCTACATACCTTCTCCCCATTTTTTCTAATTCTGAAAAAAATTATTTTTCCTATTTTCTGCGCCTGCTCCCCTTTTCTTCCAGTTTTTGACCTGCTCTCACCTCAACATTTTCAAGTGCATTTCCCTAGTCATGATCACTCAAATGTGTAGTTTTCTCAGATTGCTAATTTTTTTCCTGATTGCACAATCACGATTCTTACTATAGTTTTTCTAAAAGATCCCTCTTCATTGACGTCTTTTCAACCAAAGTTCTTCCAGATCACTGAAGTTTCTCTGAAGAACTCGAAGACAATGAAGTACAAGTATCAATGTGTTTTTCCAATCACCTCATTTGCTTCTAATGTTGATGACATTAAAGATATAGAGATTGGGCATGTGGATATGGCCGAGTTCATAGAAAGAACCAAATCAAGCAATCCCATCCATGAAATGAAGAAGATTGGAAATAAAGATTGGAGCTATTCTTCCATGCTTTATTCAAAATGCACTTTGTAATTGACTTGGGACATTTTCACTGTACTTTTGTAATGTGTAATTACATGTAAAAAATTTTAAAAATATCTCAAAGTCAAAGATGACTCATCTTTGACTAAGATATTTTTATATCTTAATCTTTTTAATTTTGAAGGTTTCTCCCTATATATAAAGGGAACCTATTTTGTAAAAGGATCTCTGGATAATTGAGAGCAAAAACTCTGTCGAAATTGAGACACTCCTTGAGACTTTGTGCTCAACTTGTAAATCATATTTTATCGAATGAATGAAAAACATGTTTATTTCAGACTTTGTGTTGAAGTAATTTGTGTTATTTAAGAAATAGTTCTTATGTCTTTTTTCCTGATAATTTTTTATCTGTTCGATTTAGTAAGCAAAGTGTGTGTGTTGACATTATCTGAAGACATTTCTAAAAAGTAAAAAAGAGACTTTGGGCTACTTTTATCTTGGTGATCCTTTTACTCTTTGTAGTTTCAGGCAAAGACTTTGTGCTTTGTTTCACTCTATGGTTACGCATATTTCAAATCAGCGAAGGAGACAATGGAAGACTTTGTGCTTACGTAGTTTCTTTCTAGACTTTGTTACCTACTTCAAGGGATTTTTTGCTCTATGCTGGATACCATTCTTGAAAGAAGAGGAATGTTCTTAGCCAACGACCAAGATTTCTCTCTCTTGCTCTTTGGACATCATCTCTGAAAAAAGAGAGATGGATGCTGTCATACCATCTTGAGTATTATTTTTTGCTTGCTTATATATATACATATAGCATATAAATATTCATAAGGAACCTTCCCTTGATGAGAGGAGAGATTTACCTCGTCCAGATGTGGTAAACCCACATTTTTTGTAGCGTAAATCTCTTTATGTTGTGGCTGATATACCCATTTTGTCATCAGTTAGTTGACGACAAAATATTCACCCAACAATTTTTTGGTGACTCCACTGGAGACGAACGTGTAGTCTGAAACCTCAAGCTTTAGATTGAAACAGTCCCTACCCTTATCCATTACATAGTCTGGCGACTCTGTTCCATGTCTTACCCATCATCATTATAGCCTTACCATCCTCCTCCATCTTCGTTATATTATCTGGTCTGCAAAACTAGAGCCACTAGGAAGAGCGCGCAGTTTGAAATCTCAAGCTTCAAGCTGAAGCAGATCTTGCTCTTTTTTATTTTTTATTTTGCAATATGGCAACTCCACGTTATACCAAAGGCCAAAAATCTCAAGGTATTGTTGACCCTTCTTTTGAGTTGGTGCGGCAGATTAATTTTGAGTTGTTTCCTCCATAACCTCACTTTCAACGAATTAGGAGTCTTCCTCCTAGCCCTACTAGGTCACCAGCGCAAGGCAGAGCTTCTTTTTTTGCTACTAGTAGAGCTTTGCCTATCCATTTTACACCCAAATTTGTGATCCCATTTTTACATAATCAAATCATGGCTCAAGGCCCCTGGGGTAACTCTTTTGGTCCACTTCATTTGACTCCACCCCTGCATGAGCTTTCATGTATTTCAAAGAATTTTTTTTTCAAATTCTATGGTGATGAAAAAGTTCATCCTGATGAACACATTGTAGCTTTCAGCATAGCCTATAGTGTAATAGGAGTGGAATTTGAAGACATAGCGGTCAGGCTATTCATGGAGACACTACAAGGTGCTACTGCAGACTGGTTCTACCATTTGCAGGCCAGATCAGTGACTGACTGGGACACTTTGAAAGACAAATTTGAAGTTAGGTTTAAGCTTGCAGAAGATGCACATGCCTTGCTGGCCCAGCTCACTCAGATGAAGAAGGAACCTCATGAGCCTATGAGGGATTTTATTACCAGGTTTGACAAGTTAAGGTACAAGATTCCCATGGTCGCCCAACTGATGCCTCAGAACCTCAAATGCTTCTTCATCAATTCACAACTTCCTGAAGTGGGTTTCCTGCTAAGACGGGCTAGGCACATAGACCTTGTTGCTGCTCAGGACTTGGCTACTGAGGTAGAAGATGACCTTATCTTGGCTGGAAAGATAAAAGGAGATCCAAACAAAAGTAAATCTTCTCATTCTTCTGAATACTCCCCTTCAGCCACCGCTGATCCAATGGTGCAGAAGCTAGCAAATGAATTGTTGGTCTTTAGAAGACAAATGGCTCAAATTATGTCTGCTTTTTCTAATCAAGATATGCCAAGGGGGACATTTCAGAATCAAGCGTACCAAGGCAATGCTGCTAGGAATCAAAGGCAGCCAAATCGCCTTCCTCCCTCGTAGAGGAACCTTGCCCTTGAAGTGCCTCCAACCAACTTAGTAGTTGGATATTTGAAAACAGAACATGATTTCTCTTTCCAACCTGAGTTTGATCAAGAAGAATCAGCTGGCAACTCCCACATTAATTTTATGAACTATCAAAATGAACCCAAAAGAGAAGGCAATGTAGCTGAGGGGTCATATGATGTATTCACCCGGTCTAAAAATTAATCAGCTCAACAAGCTGATAAGGAGAATGCAGAGGAACGACCTCAACCAACAGTTTCAATTGTAAGCAGGGATCCACTCTTCCTTTTCAGCCAAAGGACCCAGTGATTGCGAGAAAGGTAAGTACCCCAAATGCCCCTATGCCTTCTACTTCAAATTCGCAGTCTAGTCCTCCCCCTTTCAAAAATCAAAAAGATGAACTCCCATTCTCTGCTCCTAGCTCGTTCCAAGCTTTTGATATCATTGACCATATAAAGAAAACCAAAATTCAAATGTCTAAATTTGAATTTTTGTAGTCCCATCCTGAGCAATTAGACAGACTAGTTCAATGTGTTAAGAACCAAACCGTCCCTGCAAGACAAGAGGTTAAGAAAGTAACTCATAGTCCCCCAAGGAACATGCCCATCCTGAACAATCTTGTCATTACCCCTCCTACTGTCCCTGGGAAAATAGAGCCTTTCTATGTTTTCCTGTTGATAAATGGTCACCGGCTCAACAATTGCATCATTGATTCTGGGGCTTCAGACAATGTCATGCCTGCTAAAGTGGCAGAATCTATGGGTCTCACACTGACCAAGACATTTGGGAGATGTTTCTCCATGGAGAACAAACAAGTGCCACTGTTGGAGAAAATTAAAGACACCCAATTTGCATTTGCTATCTTTCTAGACAAGCAAATCAAGATGACCATCCTAGTGGCTGATGTCCCAGCATCATATGGCATCTTTCTTGGGCAAAACTTCTACAAAGATATTGGAGGGGAATTAAGCATGGACTTGTCTTAGGCAAAAATCTCTGTGAAAGGTGTAATGCAGAGGTTACTTTCTGAGGAGGCAAAATACATTGTCACTTAAACATCAAGGCCTGAAGCTCAAATTCTGTTTGAGTCTTCAGGCAGGGGTAATTATTTTCTGTCTACTGAAGACATTCATGTTTTAGCAGATGAAAATCTTGTAGGTGACGATCTAGGAATTGGTTCAGATGAAACAACACCAAGTATGCTTGATAGTGCCAATGATTGACAGGTGTTGAATGGGAAAAATCAAATTATGTGTTGGACTGAACCAAAAGAGCAACCAATTATGGTAATGGACCATGCTGCTACGCATCAAAATAAGGAAAAAGAACATTTTGCTATGAGAGCAAAGATTCATGGTTTTCGGATTAAAAATTAAGTCTTACTATGGGGCAAGAGGAGAAAACCAAAGGGACAACACAAAAACTTAATTTTCTAGTGGAGAATTCCATTCACCTATCATTGATTCTTGCTGATTTATCAGGACAGAGCACCATTTTCACTACCTCACAGTGGGCAGCATCTGAAGCACTTCAATCCTTGAAGTATTAGATGAATTCACTTGTACATTTGTATAGTTTTTGTGTTGATTATTTTCTTTTGATTTCTCATTTTTTTTGGCTTGACTCTGTAGCCCAATGGCTTGGATGAAGGCACTTAGAGACTGGTTTCTACTCCCGTTGATTGGTTCGATCAACGAAAGTTCTTCAACAATAGCCAGCTGTTGTTTCCAAAATCAACTACACTCATTTTTAGAACAACCCCTACGAAACTTGTCTATTTCATGTTTTCTCTCTAAGTTCATTTTTTGAGTCAAGTTTTTGTTGTTCTCGTGTTTGCTCTACTAGCCTCATTCAAAGTTCGTGACATTCTCTTAATTGCATTTTTCCAAAAATGTAAAAATCGTTACAATCTCGATGCGACCAGAGGATAAAGTTTTCATTTCCCAGAGTCAGTGTTTTCTGGCATTTTTATGCAAGGGCGGCATTTTTTGTCACCACTGCATTTGCTTTGCATCCTCCATGCAAAGGCGACATTTTTTGCCGCCCTTGCATCCGTCATGCAAGAGCAGCAAAAATTGCCGCCCTTGCATATTTTGGTCTCTTCCATGCAAGAGCGACAAATTTTGCCGCCCATGCATCCTTGTTTCCTCTCCTCCAGGTGCAAGGGCAACAATTTTTGCCGCCCTTACACGTTCTTCTTCTTCAACATGCATCGGTGGTAATTTTAACCGCTGACATACTTTCTCCCTAACGTGCACAGGGGGCAATTTTTGTCGCCTATGCACAAGAACTTCTCCAATATGCAAGGGTGACAATTTTTGCCACCCCTACATACCTTCTCCCCATTTTTCTTAATTATGAGAAATTTTTATTTTTCCTATTTTCTGCGCGTGCTCCCCTTTTCTTCCAGTTTTCGACCTGCTCTCACCTCAACATTTTCAAGTGCGTTTCCCTAGTCATGATCACTCAAATGTGCAGTTTTCTCAGATTGCTATTTTTTTTCTTGATTGCACAATCACGATTCTTACTACAGTTTTTCTAAAAGATCCCTCTTCATCGATGTCTTTTCAACCAAAGTTCTTCCAGATCACTGAAGTTTCTCTGAAGAACTCGAAGACAATGAAGTACAAGTATCAATGTGTTTTTCCAATCACCTCAGTTGCTTCTAATGTTGATGACATTAAAGATATAGAGATTGGGCACGTGGATATGGCCGAGTTCATAGAAATAACCAAATCAAGCAATCCTAGCCATGAAATGAAGAAGATTGGAAATAAAGATTGGAGCTGTTCTTCCATGCTTTATTCAAAATGCACTTTGCAATTGACTTGAAACATTTTAACATGTACTTTTATAATGTGTAATTACATGTAAAAAATTTGAAAAAATATCTCAAAGTCAAAGATGACTCATCTTTGACTAAGATATTTTTATATTTTAATCTTTTTAATTTTGAAGGTTTCTCCCTATATATAGAGGGAACCTCTTTTGTAAAAGGATCTCTAGATAATTGAGAGCAAAAACTTTGATGAAATTGAAACACTTCTTGAGACTTTGTGCTCAACTTGTAAATCATATTTTATCAATTGAATGAGAAACATGTTTATCTCAAACTTTGTGTTGAAGTAATTTGTGTTATTTAGAAAATAGTTCTTATGTCTTTTTTCCTGATAATTTCTTATGTGTTCGATTTAATAAGCAAAGTGTGTGTGTTGACATTATCTGAAGACATTTCTAAAAGGTAAAAGAGAGATTTTGAGCTAATTTTATCTTGGTGATCCTTTTACCCTTTGTAGTTTCAGGCAAAGACTTTGTGCTTTGTTTCACTCTACGGTTATGCGTATTCTGAATTAGCGAAGGAGACAACAGAAGACTTTGTGCTTACATAGGTTTTCTTATAGACTTTGTTACCTACTTTAAGGGATTTTCTGCTCTATGCTGGATACCATTCCTAAAAGAAGAGGAATGTTCTTAGCCAACGACCAGGATTTCTCTCTCTTGCTCCTTGGACATCATCTTTGAAAAAAGAGAGATGGATGTTGTCATACCATCCTGAGTATTATTTTTTGCTTACTTATATATATCCATATAGCGTATAAATATTCATAGGGAACCTCCCTTTGATGAGAGGAGAGATTTGCCTCATCCAGATGTGGTAAACCCACACTTTTTGTGGCACAAATATCTTTATGCTGTGGCTGATATACCCATTTTGTCATCAGTTAGTTGAAGATAAAATATTCACCCAACAAAACCCAACTAATTTCCAAACTCTAAACAAAAAATTTATTGATATTTGTTATTATTATTCATTTTACAATTTTAACCTATTAAATTAACGCTTATTCTAAAAACAATGTTTACTTTAACCTAATTAATTGTTGTTTCAAAAAGTATAACACCCAGTCAAAACCCTTTTATTTATATATATCCAATTAATAGCAAGGCTAATGTAATATTATTTTAGTTTTGTCGCTGTAATGTATTGAACTATCCTAAAGCCTATACGTCTTAAAGTCATGCACCCAACGTTTGACGTAACTACTTGTTGCAATTCAATGATGATATCTAATAGCTATTGTTTAATGGTAATGAAATTTATGACAACTAAATATCTTAAATGACTAGTCAAAGCATAATTAACCGAATCAAATAAATGATTTAATTAGAAAGCAATTATTTTAATTCCATGCACACATTATTTAGGTTATATTTATTTTAATTTCAAAAACAAAAACAAAAATATATAATATTAAAAAATATTATCATATCAATTTCAGTTAATAAAAAATTATTTTTAAATTAAAAATTAAATATTACAAAAACATAAATATATACTTCTAGTCCATTAATTGGTTGACCAAATCCTATAATATTTCCTCAAATGAGAGAAACTAAAAACAAATCCTAACCAGAAAGACACAATCACTCAAAGATACATAATGCGAGTGACACTTGGTCATGATACCCCCTCCTCCAATGTTGGAGTGATTCCTTCCATGAGTGTTCCACACCATAACTGACACTCGACAAATTTTATATAGAGTATAATTTTTTTTAAATAATTTTTTTTTGATGTTTAGGACCTCGCTGGGAAAATAAGAAACAAAGCCAACCAATACATGGGGAAGAAGAATACACCCTGCGTGCTTAGATAGTTTGAGAGATGCTTACAAAATCATCTTGTAATTTAACTTTGGAGGATCTTCCACATACATCAGCGTTTCTTGCCATCTCCAACTTTTGAATGTCATTCACAAAATCCAATAAATTTGTCTTTCTTGATAATACCCACGAGTTAATTTTAAACTTGATGGTGATTTCTCTTATAATGGTGGAAAAATATTAATAATTCCTTTCATGTTTGTATTTTTTAATATTCTGTTGTAGTGCAGTTCAATTGCCCCTTGATTCTATTAGTGTAGGTTTTTATTTTTCCCTATTATTTAATTAGGGAAATTATATATTTGTGCATACATGGAGTTTTTCTATATTTGTGGGATAGGCTCACTTATGTGGAGATGTGTGTCATAGATGTGTCATAGGTGTCATAAGAATGTCATAAGTAACTCTTTTGACTGGGTATTCCGGGTATGGGAGTTACTTCTCTATTCTTAGCACCTTGTCACCACCTTTTATGGAGGAGTTACAGTCTATTCTTGGGGTGCCTTGACCACCTTTTGTGGAGGAGTTACTTACGTGCTCTTCTATATGTATTCTTCACTTTGGCCATCTCATGTTAATCAGAAATTGGGTTTTCTCCTATTTTGTCTTGTGCAATTTATCTTCTTGTATAATTTCAAATTGCTTTAGCATCTATGTGGTGTGCACTTACTTCATCTCGTGTGATCACGTCTCCATTGCATTCACATTATCCGAATTCTTGCAATAACTCCGATATGGTATCGAAGCCACCCCGGTAATCGTGTGTCTGGTTATGCTATTAGTTTATTTTAAAATTCTTACTTTGCTTTCTTAGTATTTTTTTAACTCGGTTGCATTTGAGAGTTTTGGTAGAGTTTCTTGAAAACTCATGCAAATCCATATGAAAATCTGTTAAAAAATTACTTCTGTTGAGTTTCATTTAGATCTACAACAAGGCAATTTGTGAAAAAATCAATGCTTGGCGTCACTTTCTGACATAATGCGTTGAGTTTTGCTGCTCTTTTTTTATTTTCAATCTGCAGAATATAAAGGAGCATTGGATTAATGTAGGCAGACTCAAGTTTGCTGCATATTTTCTCCAACTAAGATCTGTCAGCTGCACTTAGTGTTGGATCTGTGCATTTGAGCAGCTTGGCGTCTTTTTCCAGCAGCTTGGCATCCTTTTCCAGCAGCGTGGCATCCTTTCCCTACACTTGGCGTCCTTTTACCTACATTTGCTTTGTCTCTTCTCTGCTGCATTGCAACTTGCTGCTGTGTGTTGAGATCTATGAGGTCTGCAAATTCAATATCTCTGCTTTTTTTGCCCAGCAAAATCAGAACTATTCTTTTTTTTAAAATGACACTCCTTTTCCTTGTTTGGCGTCCCATATGGGCCCTTAAACACTTGGCCATCCATTAAATTGTCTTTTACTTTATTTTTTTCAGTTAAAATTGACTTGTCCAAAAAAAAATCAGTCAATTTGACTGAGTATTAAGTATTTTAGATAATTTAATAATTTGAGGGTTTTAATTTAAACTTGTATCTTCCCTTGTTGAAGATAAAGGATGAGGCTCGGGTTGGCAGGAGGCCAATTCCCCCTCACAAAGACCTCCTTTAGATTCCTCACTCTGTGTCGAGTCTAATGAGTGATTGGAATGCCACTTTATCTCTCAAAATAGGCATTTTTTTAATGTTTTAGTGTTATTTTTTTGCAAAAACACTAGTTTACGATAAATTGAATCTTTAATATCTTGCAAACGGTAGCTCGAATTCACGTGCCATTTTTTGTAAAAGTGTTTGTATTTCAATTCTCCACAGCATATAATTGTTATTTGTTAAAAATGCACTAATTTATAAAGTGCTTAAAATTTGGGTCTCCCGAGATGCATTTTCAGCTGAGTCTGACGTCCTGTTTGCTTAAAGTCTTACACTGATTGCTCTAAGACAAATTATCGACTGAGCCCGACGTCTTTTGAGCATGAAATTTCATATTTGGAGGGAGGGCTCAACATTTCGGGGGGGGGTGTGATTGCTTTTCAACATTTGCAATTTTTGCTTTCATTATCCTTTTTGCATAATTTCACAACTTGCAATCAACACAACTTCACCTAAATTCAACGTAAAATAGATTCTTTTCAACTTAAACCCCTAACACCCTTTAATTATCATGAATGGAATGTTAAAGTGTCAATCATTCTTAGAAGCAAAGGGTTGTATAGGATCACCATGGGTATTGAAGTAGAACCTAGCACTAATGTTGAAAAAGTCAAGTGGTACAACCGTAGTGACGAAACCTATGGATTATTGAGCTTGTCCGTATCTCCAAAACTTCTCTTTTATTTAGAAACCTCCAAGACTCCCAAAGACATATGGGACACCCTAGAAACCTTATTTGGGAAGCTTGATGAGATGAGAGGTCACGAGCTCGAAAATAAACTCATAAGTCTAAGTCTTAGCAACTTTGACACCCTACAGGACTTCTTCACTAAGTTTAAGGCCTTTAGATTGCAATTGAAAGAATGCGGGATAGAGAAGAAAGATGATCAACTCATCCTTTTTATTCTCGCAAAGTTAGGACCAAGCTATTCAGTCTTTGTCTCCACTTTCCATGCCACAAAAAGTGCCCTTGACACTACATGGAAAATGCCTTCTTTGAATTCATTTATTGCCAACTTGACTAGGGAGCAAGATAAGCTAATTCAAATGGACACAATGAATTCTACTCAACCCCAAGCTTTGATAGCTAGAAATGGTAAGGATAAGACTTCAACAAAGGAGAAGAAGAAAAGAACAAAGACTAGGAGAAGAAGAAAACAACAATCCTGCCAAAAACAACACTGAGTCTTCCTCTTCTAATGCTAAACCTAAGAAGGAGAAGGTTAAGTGTGCGTATTGTAAGAAGATAGGGCATGATGAACACAAATGCATGAAGAAATAAATAGATCACCTAACTCATCTTCTAGAGAAGCACAACATAGGTGTTCCTGAGTCCATCAAGCAGAATTCATCTACCCAAGATTTTACTAAGGCAAAAGACAAAGGTAAGGAGAAAGAAAAGGGCAAGGCCCTTGCAGCTACTACAGCTTCTACACCATCATGGGTCATTGATTTGGGTGCTTCTCACCACATGGGCTCTTCACTAATTGAGTTTTTATTTTTAGAGCCTTGTAGCATAACTTCAATTAGGTTGGGTGATGACACATCAGTTTCTGTTGCAGGGAGAGAGTTAGTTGAAATGGAAGGGGGAACATTCAATAATGTTCTAAGTGTTCCTTCTCTTTCAACCAATCTCCTATCAGTGTACCAAATTCCTCACATTGATCAGGGCATGAGAGTTGAGTTTTTTTTAGATTCAGTGGCTATAAGGGAGTTGCATAGTGATACTACAGTGGTAGTGGGTAGGGCAGATCACCAAGCAAGGTTATACACTTTCTCACATTTTGCACCTGATTCTTCTCCAACAACATTACTAACTCATTCAGATGGAGTTAGAAAATTATGGCATGAGTGGTTTGGCAACCTTAACTCACGCTACCTTGAGCAACTTTGCAAACATGACATGGTCATTGGCTTGCCTCGTGTCCAATTCTCAAAAGGACTTTGCAAGGGGTGCTCCCTTGGGAAGCATCCCGAAGCAAAATTTGACAAAGGCAAAGCTTGAAGGGCTTCATAACCTTTGGAGTTAGTCCACAGTGATGTATCGGGACACTTTCCCAAACCATCTTTCACAAGGGCCAAGTACATCCTCACTTTCATTGATGATTTCTCTAGGTACACTTGGATATATTTTCTCAAACAAAAGTTTGAAGTGTTTGAAAATTTTATAGACTTCAAGGCTCTTATTGAGAAATAGAGTGAGAAATCTATCAAGGTTCTTCGAACCGATAATAGAGGGGAGTATGTCAGCAACAGGTTTGAGTAATTTTGCACCATAGAGGGGATTGATTTGCAACGCATAGTCACTTACAGTCCTTCACAGAATGGGGTTACAGAATGCAAAAATAGGTTCTTGAAAGAGATGGGTAGTTGTATGATTCACTCCAAATCCTTAGCACCACAGTACTGGGCCGAAGCCATCAATTGTAATTGCTATATTCAAAACAAGGTTCCTCACAAAGCTTTGAAAGGGATAACACCTTTTGAAGCTTGGCATAAAAGGAAACCTGATGTTGAGCACCTTAGGATTTTTGGATCCCCATCCATGGCCCGCATACCGAAGAAGAAACACAAAGCTATGGAATAATAGTCCAAGACTTACATCTTTGTAGGATAATCGAATGGTATTAAGGGGTATCACCTTCTAGATCTAGTAACTCATGAGTTGTTCATCGAGAGAAGTGTCCATTTTTAGGAGAGTCCTAGAGACTCAACACTTGGCACTTCATCTCCCTCATCGAATCTACTTCTTCATGATGATTCCTCATCAAGTTTAGATCACCCACAATAGGTTCCTGAGCCAGAGACATCTTCTTCTTCTTTGAGTTTAGACAATGAGGACAATGATGTAGAGTCATCCACCTCTATTCAGTTAAAGGATGAGGAGTTAACACTTGACTCACCCACTTCCAGGCCACTTTGAGCCAGACAGACACTTGAGAGTGCTGGCACTTGGGCAAGAGATCCTGCAGATGACAAACGCACTAGGGGGATTTTCAGAGAGATCCACATGCCTTCTTTGCTTCAGTTTTAGATCCACAGACTTTTCGAGAGGCATTAGGGGTACCTGAGTGGGATAATGCTATGGAGGAAGAATATTCTTCCTTAGTCAAAAATCACACTTGGGACTTGAATTCACTTTTTAAGGGAAGAAAGATGGTTCGATGTAGGTGGATATATCAAACCGAGTTTGCAGTAGATGGGTCGGTTGATAAGTACAAGGCGTGACTGGTCGCCAAGGGTTTCTCACGGGTGGCAGGCATTAACTACTCAGAGACCTTTGCACCCATTGCAAAGATGATTTCTATTCGACTCACCTTGACTATTGCCACAACACATGGTTGGGATATGCACCAGATGGATGTGAAGAGTGCCTTTCTTCATGGAGACCTAGAGGAGGAGATCTACATGGAGCAGCCGCCAGGATTTGTTCATGATTCATCCTTAGTATGCAGACTTAGAAAATCTATCTATGGCCTCAAACAGGGCCCTCAAGCATGGTACGCCAAGATGGATTCCTTCCTTCTCATAGCGGGTTTCACTAGGTGCCATTCTGATCCTAATGTCTACTTTTTGTAGCAAGATGATTCCATCATAATTTTGGTTCTATATGTTGATGACCTTTTGATCACTGGGAGTTCTTCATTGGCTATTGTAGTGGTGAAGGTATCTCTCCAGGATAGATTTGACATGACAGACTTGGGTTTGTTTCACTACTTCCTTGGCATCGAGATTTCACAGTCAGATTCAGGGATTTCTCTTGCCTAGCTTAAGTATGCTCTTGACTTATTGGCTCAGTTTCACATGGTTGATTGCAAGCCATCTCTGACTCCCTTTCTATCAGGAGTCAAGCTTGAGGCTAACTGTTCTTCACCACTGGTTGATGCCACTCGGTATCGACAACTTGTTAGCAGTCTCATCTACTTGACTCACACCAAGCCTGACATATCATATACAGTGGGACTTGTCTCCAGATTTATGCAAGAATCTCGTGAGATGCATTGGAAAGCAACTAAGAGGATCTTGCATTACATATAGGGTTCACATAGATACGAGATTCATTACAGATTTGGCATAGAGGTTGACTTGGTTGGATATACAGATTCAGACTGGGCTAGTGATTCATAGACTCGCAAGTCCACTTCTTGTTATAGTTTCTCTCTAAGTTTTGGTCCTATCTGTTGGTCTAGCAACAAGCAAAATGCTATTGCTATATCATCCATAGAGGCAGAGTACAGGGGAGCTGTTAATGCAACTATTGAGGTTATTTGGCTTCAGGGGATTCTTTCTGAGTTTGGCATTCCTATCAAACAACCCACCATCATTTATTGTGACAATCAGAGTACCATTCAGATTTTTAAGAATCTGATTCAACATCATTGGACCAAGCACATAGAGATTCACATGCATTTCATTTGAAAGCTTATTCATAGTCAGGTCATTGACTTAATCTTTTGCCAGTCTTCGGAGCAGGTTGCAGACATCTTCACCAAACCTTTCACTGAGAGCAAGTTCATTCATCTATGAGCTCTTCTTGGCGTGCAATCTACATTTGCAACAACATCATCTTCAGGGGGGCCTTCTAGCCTCTTCATTTCTTTTATGTCTATCTTTTAGGGGGGAGTTTTTTTATATGGGTTTTCTCATTTTCTCTATCTTATGGGAGATTGCATTTGTACATGGGTACCTCATCAAGCCTAGTTGCTCGGACCCATTTTATATTTCCACACTACCCACCTAAGCTGCGCTTATGGGGGGTATTAGTGTAGGTTTTTATTTTTTCCTATTATTTAATTAGGGAAATTATATATTTTTGCATACATGGAGTTTTCCTACATTTGTGGGATAGGCTAGCTTATGTGGAGATGTGTGTCATAGATGTGTCATAAGTGTCATAAGAATGTCATAAGTAACTCCTTTGACCGGCTATTTTGGGTATGGGAGTTACTTCTCTATTTTTATCACCTTCTCACCACCTTTCATGGAGGAGTTCCAATCTATTATTGGCATGCCTTGACCACCTTTTGTGGAGGAGTTACTTACGTGCTCTCTTATATGTATTCTTCACTTTGGCCATTTCATGTTAATCAGATATTGGGTTTTCTCCTATTTTGTCTTGTGCAATTTTTTTTTTTATAATTTCAAATTGCTTTAGCATCTATGTGGTGTGCACTTGCTTCATCTCGTGTGATCACGTCTCCATTGCATTTGCATTATCCAGATTCTAGCAACAACTCTGATAGATTCTACGGTAATCACAATATAATTCACCTTTATGGTCTGATAAGCATATCACAGTTCCATGCCTAGTAGTTTTTGAACCAATTAAGTGATTTTTCAAGTAACATTTGTAGGATAATACTTGGTTTATTTTTAATACTAATCAGTTGTTCTATAGTAACATATGTTTTCCATGAAAAATTATATAGTGTTCACTTAATTGTGACCAAAATAAGTGTTATATTGTAAAAATTATACATGCTCTTGTTCCACGTTACATTTGAATTTTAAAAGGTTTCCTTTATTGGTGATTGTATCATAAGATAATCATGGTGTACATTAACATTGTAACTACTATTGGCATTTAGATTATAATGATGATCTGGCAATAGTGCCTTTCCTTTTCCCCTATAGATTGTGTATTATGAACCTTTTAATAATCATTGTTATTTTTTTACGAAATATATTGATACTATCCAATACCAAAAGGTGTAAGCATAATATGAGATATGTAATCATCTAAATAAATGAAATTAAAATTTATTTTATGTAATTGATCATCTGTTAGATCTTTTATATCATTATCATATCAAGATGTGAATTTACAATTATAATTTTTATAACCAATCAAAAGAGAGAGATATGAAATTGTTTATTTTTTTCTTATATTATTTTGTGGTGATATATTTTTATAATAATTAATGTTTATTACTGGTTCCTTTTCATTTATTTTATTTGATTCACTTATTTCATATGTATGCATATGTTGTAATGCGATGATTTTTGATAATGGTATTATAAAAGAATATTTAAAATATGATTAGCTCTTATTAGTAGGTTGTGTCACTTTTTCATATTTGAAAGGATGTGTGTTTGTGGCAAATGGATATAAACAACCATAATGTATGAAATTTACACATCAGCATAATGTAGAGGGAAATGTCTCCATGGTATATATTTTTCAAAAAATAAATTATAATATAAATGATTAAGCATTTACAAAACTAAAGTAAAGATTAAGTTAGGTCCTCACATCTGATAAGATTGACCCAAGTATATGGCGTGGAATGCTATAAAACCAATGTATGATTTGATATTATTTTTAATAGCATCCATTAATACCCAATTTTTGTAATAAGGTTATGTTAAATATATTCATTCCTAAACCACTATCTATCACCACACAGTTGACTACTTTGATATCAACTTGAACTTAAACAATTAAATGGTTTTTTCCCTATTATATGTCATAGAGGTAATTCCTCCTTGTCAAATTAAATAACCTTATCTATATTGTTTAATATTTTCATGATAGAATAAAAATATGTGGGTTCATTATTTATATGAATAATATTATCACACAATACCTCATATTTGATGTCCTTAAAAATAGGTGATTCTTTTAATAATTAAAAGATATAAATATTAACATGGGTGTTATTTATTTGATCAATAATTTCATACCATTTGGATTGATTGATTTAGATAATGGGAAGTGGTGGGGGGTTTAAAAGGAACACACTAATTACCTATATTCTATCACACATGGTTTGGAACCCTTCCATTTCTAGTAGCGATATCATGGACCACAAAATTTAATATAAGACACGGGTGAGTATTGGTGGTTGGATGGTAGCTGATACGATTTCAAGGTCTAGGAAGAGGATTAAAAAAGGATCCATACATGCCATTTGATGTTTATTGGTGATAGGAAGCAACTCAAGTTGAATATTACAACAATATGAATTAAAATAAGATTGACATTTTTCTAATTTATTTCAGCCCTATTAGATTAAAAATATTAGATCTATGTAATTACATGTGTGTTACGTATTTTTTGTATTAAATGAAAAAAATATGTAATAACTTAAACCATATATTAAGTAAATAAGTCGTAACTATGTGCATCAATTATAGCTATGTGTAATTTGTGTATTAGGTAAAATCAAAGATCAAAATTAAAAATTGTGTGTGTGTGTGTGTGTGTCAGAGAGAGAGAGAGAGAGAGAGAGAGAGAGAGAGAGAGAGAGAGAGAGAGAGAGAGAGAGAGAGAGAGA